>CM073584.1:111030552-111071554 GCA_037074715.1 Magnolia kwangsiensis
ATGGACATGTATCATGATGCTATGTTGTCACATACTCATAATTGGTATCAATAATCAGCATCAACAATCGGCCTCGATAATGTGGACATTTAACCAACATTTCCCCCAAGGAATGGCCCACATAGAGCCTAACATATAGTGGACCCATGGCCTCACACAAGGGCCTAATATATAACACCATGGACCTCACTCAAGAGTTTAATACACATCACGATGGGCCTCTCACATGTGGCCTAATATACATCACAACATGCTCCATCGCCTAGCCCTCAAATGCACCACAATGGGCCTCATGACATAGGCCTTATATATACATCACATTGGACCTTAAACACGGGCTGAATACTCATCACAATGGGCTTTAAATATGGGCCACATATACATCATATTAGGCCTCGACAATCGGCCTTAATATTTGGCCTCGACAATCGGCCTCTATAATCAGAATCGGCCTTGACAATCAGAGTCGGCCTTGACAATCAGAATCAGAATCGGCCTCGACACAAGGCATGGTCCATTAATGGATAGCCAATGATGGATCAAGCAATATCAATGGGGCCCAATAAATTAAGGTTAACCCACTAAAGAATGATGAGAATGGGCCTAACCAGGCCTAAGGGAAGGTCACAATGTGGATATTTAACCATCACTGCCCATCAATGTAGACATTCAACTAACATTGCTCACAAGGAGTGGCCCACATAGGGCCAAACGTACAGTGGGCCCACGGCCTCACACAAGAGCCTAATGAACATCATTATAGGCCTCACTTAAGGGGTATATATGCATCACATAAGGCCTTAGTCAAATGGGTCGTAGTACATCATGTAGGGCCTCCGTAAATATAATAAATTAGGCCTCTTACAAGGGCCTCATATATCACGTTGGGCCTTATCAAATAAGCCCCAAGTACATCGCATCGGGCATCACCTAAAGGGCCCCAATCACATCAAATGGGCCAAATCAATGGGACGTATAACAACACCATTCATCTATTTTTTTAAAGATCATTTTAGAGCATTATCACAAAAAAATGAATCATATCCAAAGGATCATTTGGACCATACCACACATAACAATGGTGATAATAATTCCCACTGTTAAAAATTTAGAGGGCCCATCATAGCATGTATTTTCCATCCAGACAGTTCATAAGGTCATAAAGACCTGAACTTAGATGAAAAACAAATATCATATTGGTTCAAAACTTCTGCAACCCAAAGGGTTTCAATGGTAGATGCTTCATCCCACTATTTTCTGTAGTGTGGTCCACTTGATACTGGATCTGTCTTATTTTTCTCCCCAAGCCTTAGGACTGGCTCACCAAATGGATGGATGGTTTGAATGAACCATATACATCAGGGTGGGTCCACGTACGTGGCCCACCTTAGACGTGCTCGCCAAATAGATGGACGGTTTAAATGTAACACATATATCAGGGTGTAGGACCCACCATCCACCATCTGGATGATGTGGCTAAGACTCATACATCACGGTGGTCCCAACGTACGGACGGGTAAGAAATGCAGTCCACATCAAGATCACTAGACGGTCTGGATTGGATGGATGGATGGTGTATATAGATGGGGTCCACTTAACGGGCATCTCATCTCAAAACAAGTGGGTCCCCACGTGGGGCCCACCATATACTATATATATATATATATTAATTATAGCATAGTTAGGTCCAGCGTCCGAGCCCTAGACAGCCTGGAAGTAGACGTAATACACGGTGGGGTACCACCGTCCTTGATGGATGGTGTAGATATAACACATATATCACATAATGTGGGGCCCACAAAGCACGACCACCAGCCAATCTATTGATCAGGTGGGTCCCACGTACGGCCAAAAGGCTTAATAGCACTTCACACTTCACTGTTAGCCACCTCCAGTAAGGATCGATACCAAGACCTCTGTTGAAATAAGGTATGTTTCACCCAGTCTACCACTTAAGCTATGGATCAGGGTAGTCCAGTGGATGGGATTCCCACCATCCCAATGGTGGACAATGTGGTTCATCACCTACAATATGGCGGGCCACACCATCAGATGGATGGAGTAAATATAACACATATTGGTGGGGCCCACTCCATCATAAGGGTGAGAGAAAGAGAGAGAGAAACGTGAAGGGGAGGGACCCCGCCACTATTGGGCCCTCCTTATACATTGCATACATCAAGTAGGTCCCACAACAAGTGGCCCCTAAAATTCAAAATCAATGGTGAATCACCCACATGTGGCCTCCTTCTTTAGCTCCTTAGACTCCTATGCTCCTTATCTTTAATCTTGATGGAGGTTAATAAAGAATAAAGGGTTGAGATGGGAGATGAGAGGAGGTAGGAAAGTGGGCCACACTTATCTTTGGGAAAGCTTGGACGTTGGGTGCTTTCTCTTGGGAGCTTGGAGAATTTTTAAAGAATGAGAGAGAGAGAGAGAAGTGATGGATTGATAAGGGATGTGTAGAGTGGGCGTTGTAAGAAAGGGAATGGGAAGGCATGGGTTAGTTTGAATTTTGTGTAAAAGAGGAATGGGTGGGGGGAGAAAGAGTTAAATGGGTGGGGGGAGAAAGAGTTAACTTATGAGGGAAAGAGGGAATGGGTGCTTGTACTTGTGATAGGGTGAGGTGGCATGGGGTATGGATGATGTACTTGATTGATATGACGGATCATAGAGATTCTCTCAAAATTCACAATGCACGGCATTTCTTCTGAATGAACGCGGGCCCACATCTTCTGTCCTGGGTATCTCATTAGCGCGCTAGACGAGGTGTTAGAACTGTGGCGATAGCGTAGTCGCTAGGGTACAAGTTTCGAGTCGAGTCAACTCCAATATACAGGACTCAGCTTAGTATTGTACACAAATGTTGGATGCAGGTCGCAAGTTGTCAAAATTCGACCAGGAGGACCGCAGAAGCCTACAGAACGATATGATCATACTGACCTTACAAGAGTAACTTTTCTGTCTGATGTCGTGTGTCATTGACTAGTCAGTTGCTTTAAGTATTGACCAGCTGCCAGTCGTTTATGGTTTTTCTGATGTATTTTAGGAGATTCTGGGTTTACCACCTCACAGGCACATGGAGTTTCAGATTGATCTCATGCCCGGTACCGCACCTATTTCGAAAGCCCCGTATCGTAAGGCATCGTTGGAGTCACAAGAACTACAGAAGTA
Source organism: Magnolia kwangsiensis (assembly GCA_037074715.1). NCBI lineage: Eukaryota > Viridiplantae > Streptophyta > Magnoliopsida > Magnoliales > Magnoliaceae > Magnolia > Magnolia kwangsiensis. The sequence goes on from CM073584.1 coordinate 111,033,727, forward strand.
GTTGGATGAGTTGCACGAGTTAAGCTTTATCCGTCTGAGCAGTTCACCGTGGAAAGCACCGGTACTCTTCGTGAAGAAGAAAGATAGCTCATTGAGGCTTTGCGTGGACTACCGTGAGCTCAACAAGGTCACGATCAAGAACAAGTACCCACTCCTAAGGATCGATGATTTGTTTGATCAGTTCAGGGTGCATAGTTCTTTTCAAAGATTGATCTACATTCTGGTTATCATCAGATTCAGGTCCGTGAGGAGGATATCCCGAAGACAGTATTCAAAACACGTTATGGTCATTTTGAGTTCCAGGTCATGTCCTTCGAACAGACCAATGCACCCGTGGTATTCATGCAGTTGATGAACAAGGTCTTCCGTCCATGTAACGCCCTAGAAAAATCCGTACTTGGACTCGAGTACCAACTCGACCGGAAATCGTGTAGGATTAATTCCTTTAGAAAATAAGTGTAAGTTAGCTAGCGCAACGCTAGAGTAGCCGGGAAATAGTCCTTGATCACTTTAAATACGTTCTACAAGACCCAAAGTGAGTAGAACCAATGACGCTATAATACTCTAAAACCTCAGATCAAACTCTAAGCCGGTTTGTTCTCTGGACCCCTTTGAAACTTTATATTGGATCTAGACCGCGCGTCGAAAGTCCGATACCTACTATCTTAGACCGCTATAACCGCCTAGCTGGACTTGACAATCATTTCGAAAATCAAGTCCAACCGACATTTGCAGGCTATTTCATTGAGCCTGGACTGAAGAGAGTGAGAATGGGGTTAGATTTGGAATTTGAAATTCAAATCTGGCACACGACTTGACGCGTCAGTATTTAGCATTCTGACCATCAGAATCCAGCCAAATTACACCCTTGGATCAGAAAAAATTTCTATTTCATATCATGAGACTTGTAGGCCTGATCTACGTGCGGTGACCGCTAAACTGAAACTGTACCGCTACGTGCGATCTACGAACACTACTGGTCTGAAAATGGGATGTGAGCGACATCCAACATGTATGAACTTAAGTCTGATCGCGTTCGGCCAGGGGACTGCCAGAAATGCCCTTTTGGACCAAAACAGCCCCGATTTGGTTAGGTATCAAGTAAACATTGTTCCCGAGCCTCTTTCGGGCAAGATTTAGGTTATAAAAGGGGCTTAAACCCTCACTCCTCTCACCCATTCAAATTTGCTAGAAACCCTAGCAAGAGTGAGAGAGAAAGTGAGAGTTTGTGAGAGAGAGTGGAAGAGAATTCCCTGCTGCTTGTGCTACCTGTTGCACGTGCCTAAGCAACACACTTCAATCACTTTGTCGGTGATTTCACCGTGATTCTAGGTAAGAAAACACCCCTAACACTTGCTGATTTGTTGTTCCCTCATTTCCATAGCATGTCAGCTTATGGATCTTGTGTATTAGGTTTCCTATTTGCCGTAGACGAAGCGTATACACTCCGTTCGAATCAATACCCTTATAGGAGAAAATGTGCGGATTTTAGATGCTTTGATTGACTGTTTCCAACACTCTCAATGTCGTTTAATAGTAGATTATCGACGGCAACGCCGTTTGACATGTACAACATGCTGTCCGTTTCCTGTTTCGTACAGACGAAGAATATGAGATTTAGGGCATTTTAGTCATTTGTAGGAAATACTGTTTTCATCCATAATTTGCTGATGTGATTGACATGGCTTCTTGTCGCATTAGGATATTAGGAATACGTGCATAATTAGTTTGGCAAAGAGATAGGGGAACGCATTCAGATTTACAGATTGGCCCCGAAAAGCCCCAAATGGATGTTTGGGCCTCCCTAGGGCAATCTAGAATGAACTAAGGTGGGGCCCATATATTTTTGAGGTCCTTGAGGCAGGGGGGACCTGACCCATGTGGTCCCACCGGCCACCTTGCAAGATGGCCGGTGATGCCATCGCCGATCCTCCATCGAAAACCCCTCCCACATGTGGTTCGTCCATAGAAAACCCCTAAAAAGGGTACTTCCTTCACAAACAGCCCCCTTCTCAAGCCCCTTGTTCGTTTTCTTGTTGCCCTCTCTTAAATCGTTGCTCCAAATCCTTCCTAAACCCATTTCTTGCAGAAACCGAATCCATTCCATCACTCCATTGCAGTTTGTAACTCCTCTTGCAAATCTCTTCCATTGGACTCCTACAACCCCCAAAATGTGCTGAAATCGTGTGGAGCTCCATTTCCCTTTTTTCTTCTCTTTTCTTTCTGAAAATCCATCCTAAGAGAGCTTGAAGCATCCCTCTACAACACCTAGATCTCCTTTTTTCAGTTTGGACATCCATTTCTCTACATTTCCTCCATTTTTCATGGCTTTTGTTGAAGCCATTTTGGATCTTTTATCTTTCTCCACCATCCACTCTTTGATGGGAAAGAGAAAGACCACAGCGGATGAGGCTGGGCTTAGTCGCCCTGCTCAATCAAGAAGATCGAGGGGTGGCACCGCTAGCTCAAGCGCCGCCACAAGTCCAAGCACAGCCCAAGATTTCCATACAAAGCGGGATTTGGATCCCCATACTCAACTTGGGCGAGTGATATTAGCAGAGATGCCTCACGGAGAATACACTGACCGTAAGGTGTTGTTTGAGGTGGACATGGAAGGACGACTCTTCGGTGAATTCCTGTTATTCGAGCGCATTGAAGCTGCACATTGGGGTCCGCTATTTGAAGCTCGTTCTCGTGCTAATGTGAGCACCGTTCGTACCTTCTACGCTCATATCCAGAGTCCTACATTGGAACCATTGCAGTTCAAGATTCCTTTTGGTAGAGACCGGATGGCTATGATCGATGTTCGGTTGATAGCACGACTTCTGAACGTTCCCCTTGGTGATGTTCATCCCAGTGCGGAGAATTTGAGGAGTAGGCGTTAGCGAGATCGCCGTACCAGGTTCCTATGCGGTAAACTGGTTCCATGGCAGCCTAACAATAGCCTCAAGGCATCTCATATGTCTAATGATTTACACCTGCTGCACCACATTTGCACGTTTAACGTGTATCCCAGGTCGACAAATTGCATTGAGTGTACGCACCTTATGGTTGATTTCTTGTATCAGGTGGCCCAAGGAGAAAATGTGTATATGGCCACTTTCATCTTGTGATAGATTATCCTCATAGCGAAATCAAGAAGAACGTCTGAGTCGCTTCCTTTCGGCCGACTTATATGCAAGATCACGCTTGAGTTTGCGTATAGACTTGGGAAGGAGTTGCCAGTTCTGATTCACTGCATTGATGAGTCTACCATGGTTAAGATGAAAATTAGGTCTCAGTACCGTGAGACTCAGCTTGAGGAGGATAGCGAGGATGATTTTGATGATGAAGAGGATCCAAGTGAGGGAGAACCTGGAGCAGAAGTTGAGGAAGAAGTCCAGGAAGAGGTAGAAGAGGAGGCTCAGGATACAGATGAGAGCCCTCCTCCTTCTGCTCAGGCTACTGGTGATGATCGCATTGCCTGAATTGAGGAGAGTCAGGTCGCCTTGCGAAGGGAAGTTCAGGAACTTCGGGCTGAGGTCGAGGATACCAAGGCCGTTATGAAGAGAAAATTCAGCAAGGTGAGTCGCACCTTGAAGGCGATCCTGTGCTGCTTGTAGGATAAGGGTGCTCCTCCTCCATCACCCGACTCAGACTAGTGATGAGATCTTTGATGTTGTTGTTAGTAGTTAGTCGTCTCCTGCTTTAAGTTGTGTAAGCCTGTTAAGGCTAGTGCTTTACTTATGTTGCTGTTGTAACTTTAACTGTCTTAGTTCCCAAGTACTTCTTGTCATGATGCTTGTAAGGAGATATCCCTTGTATTGTGACAATTTTGATTAAATGAAATGCATGGAATGCCTTTGACTCTTTATGTGAATGATTGCGGTGTGTTGTGCTATTGAGACTGACAAGGTTGCGTCCTATTTTGAATATAGGGAATGCCGCTGAAGGCTACACCGAGCACATCTCGGCTTACATTGGGTGAACCTATGGATCAGGCTCCTTCGCAGTCTGATGCTCATGCGGACCCTGCTGTGGGCCTGATTCCTGAGACAGCACGTGCTTCTCAGCCTACTGCTGGTCCTGCAATTGGACCACCGCCTTTCACACCGCCCTTCAGAGAGCAGTACCGCGCGTCTTCTTCGACGCAGTACATGCCACAGCCTGCTCCACCTCCAGATAGATTTGAGCAGATGATGGCTATGATGCAGCAGCAGCAGTAGCTCCTGACTACGATTGTGGGGGCTCTAGCCCAGGGTGGGAGTGTGCCTCCACCTGCACCACCTGCGCATCCAGCTGAGGATGCCGATACATATACTCAGGATGAGGGCATGGTTCATCCTGTACCACCTGCTTACCCTGTGGGGAATGCCAAAGACACACGGGGCTTACTAGAGCGATTCCAGCGCTTACGACGTCTCACTTTTACAGGTTCTCATAGACCCGAGGAGGCCAAGTATTGGCTCGACCGTGTGTCGAAGGTACTACCAATGCTGCATTGTTCAGAGGCTGAGCAGGTCGAGTTGGCTACGTTCTTGTTCGAGCGAGAGGCCAGCTTATGGTGGGATAGTGTGTTGCGGACCGTTACCGCTTATTACATATGGACCTGGGCAGCGTTCGAGTTCCGCTTCCACGAGAAATACTATCCCCAGACGTATAGGCATGATCGGGAGAACGAGTTTCCACGCCTCAGACAGGGAGGCATGACGGTCAGCATAGGTTCACTGAGTTGGGCAGATACGTCCCGACTATACTGGCAGATGAGCAGATGCGCATATGGCACTTTTCTGAGGGTTTGCGACTGGATATTCGGTCGAAGATGTGCTGCGTGAGCATCCCCTCCTACGCAGAGCTGATTCACATGTCCATGCGGACAGAGCAGGATGTGGATCGACTTACGCGATCTCGTGGCCCTATTGCTCCTAGGCCACGACCAGAGTTGTAGGACAGGCCCTTTGCGGGCAAGAGGCCTCGTGCCGACCGTCCTTCTAGGGCTATAGCGCCAGTACCACCGTTGTGGTGCCCCGATTTATCATGTACATATTGTGGGAGATCGAGCCATTTGGCACAGAGTCGTTTTACTCAGATGCGGGACAGTGGGTTCTCGCCGCCGCAGAAGATCGACCGTACACGCTCACATGCTATATCATCACCGCCTTTACGGTTGGCTCCTGCGCACCCTTCCTTCAGACCTCTGGTATCTCAGCTCAGGCCGCCTCTACGGCCCATGGTACAGTGGCCCAACCGGCCACAGCAGGCACGGGTGCATGCTTTGACAGCTGTGGCAGCTGCGACAGATACTTCTCAGCATTCGGACTTTGAGGTCACTGCCCACATCGGAGGTATTCCTATTCTTGTGATGGTGGACACAGGATCCACGATTTCATTGATATCACGTGCCATAGTCAGGCGCATTGGACTACCGACTATTAGGATGGATGGGGTGCGAGTTTATATAGCTCACGGGTCCTTTACAGATGTCACCCTAATGTGTGAGGGCTGTTTGGTGGATCTGGGGGGCAAGACGATCGCTCTTAATCTTGTCTTCGACCCCTCTCTTGTTTATCTCGACGTCATTCTTGGCATGGACTGGTTGACTGCAGCGAGGGCTGAGATTGACTGCGAGACTCGTATAATGACTGTCTACGAGTCAGAGGGAGCATCCTTCACATTCCTAGTGCGGGTAAATCTCCCCTTTCGCATACTTAGCTACGCTACTTTACTACGGGACGCTGGTGCCCAGATGCTTGAGCATACGCCAGTCGTTTACGAGTTTGGGGATCTGTTCAGGAAGATCCCTGGTTTGCCGCCTCAACGAGAAATTGATTTCATTATCGATCTGGTGTCTGGTTCCACGCCCATCTCACTGCCGACGTATCGCATGGCACCGTGTGAGATGGAGGAGTTGAGGACGCAGATTGATGGTCTGTTGGAGCTTGGCCTTATACGGCCTAGTGTGTCTCCTTGGGGAGCACCAGTCCTGTTCGTGAGGAAGAAGAATGGTTCGATGCGATTGTGTATTGATTATCGCAAGCTGAACTAGATCACGGTGAAGAACAAGTATCCTTTACCCAGGATCGATGACTTGTTTGATCAGTTGAGAGGAGCGCAGTACTTCTCGAAGATTGATCTTCAGTCAGGATATCATCAGTTGCACATCAGGGATGAGGACGTACAGAAGACAGCATTTAGGACCAGCTTTGGCCACTACAAGTTCCTTATGATGTCGTTCGGTCTTACGAACACACCAGCCGTGTTCATGGATCTGATGAACCGAGTATTTCGGCCTTTCCTTTATCGATTCGTCGTTGTATTCATTGACGACATTTTGGTATACTCCAGGAGTCGAGAGGAGCATGAGGAGTACTTGCACTTGGTCCTGGATACACTCAGACAGCATCAGTTGTTCGCACAGTACAAGAAGTGCGACTTCTGGAAGCAGGAAGTGAAGTTCCTGGGACACGTGGTGTCCAAGGATGGCATGGCAGTTGACCTGTCTAAGGTAGCTGCAGTTCAGGACTGGAAGCAGCCTGGTTCTGTCACTGAGGTGAGAAGTTTCTTGGGTCTCGCTGGCTATTATCGACGCTTCATTCGGGATTTCTCGAAGATCGCGAGACCTCTATCTCAGTTGACACGGAAGGACGTGAAGTTTGCCTGGAATGACAAGGTGGAGTTAGCTTTTCAGGAGCTGAAGGATAGACTTACGTCCGCCCCTATGCTAGTATTGTCAAAGCAAGGGGTTAGGTGCACTATATACACTGACGCGTCTAGCGTTGGTCTGGGTTGTGTCCTTATGCAGAGGGACAGGGTAATTTCGTATGCCTCGAGACAATTAAGGAAGCACGAGGAGAATTACCCTGCACACGATCTAGAGTTGGCAGCCGTTATATTCGCACTGAAACTCTGGAGACATTACCTCTATGGAGAGGAGTTCGACCTCTTTTGCGACCACAAGAGCCTCAAGTACATATTCACGCAGCGAGACTTGAATATGAGGCAGCGGCGATGGATGGAGACTTTGAAGGACTTCAAGTTCGAAGTCTCTTACCATCGTGGGAAGGCGAACCTTGTGGCTGATGCGTTGAGCCCCAAGAAGGCGATAGAGTTTGCGGCTCCGCTGATGGTTGCTGAGTGGGATATGGTTGAGTTTTTGTGAGACTTTGAGCAGAAACTCACAGTAGAGGAGCCGTATGAGTTCATCGCACATGTACAGGTGCGACCTCAGATCGATGACCGGGTCATCGAGACGCAGAGGGATGATGCGCATATGACTGAGCTTCGAGAGCAGGCCAGTGATGATGCAGACACCGAGTGGCGAGTTGGCATGGATGGGGGCTTACGTTATCGTGGCCGCCTATGCATCCCAGATATCCCTGACTTGAGACGAGAGATTCTCGAGGCTACGCATTGTACCAAACTCGCGATGCATCCAGGCAGTACGAAGATGTATCACGACGTGAAGAGGACCTATTGGTGGGAAGGTATGAAGACCCACATAGCAGAGTTCGTGTCCCGTTGTCTCACTTTCCAGCAGGTGAAGGAAGAGCATCGCCGACCACCTGGACTCTTACAGCCTTTGCCGATCGCAGAGTGGAAGTGGGACTTCATTTCCATGGATTTCGTTTCAGGGCTGCCGAAGACGAGGAAGGGACATGATTCCATATGGGTGATCGTCGACCGTCTGACGAAGTCGGCGCACTTCCTAACGATCAGAGTCACGAACTCTGCAGACGAGCTGGCTAGACTATACATCAGAGAGATCGTGCGTCTGCATAGAGTTCCGTTGGAGATCGTGTCGGACAGAGACACGCGGTTCACTTCTATTTTCTGGACTCGCATTCAGGAGGCTATGGGTTTGAAGTTGAAGTTCAGTACTGCCTTCCACCCACAGACAGACGGACAGACAGAGTGGGTGAACCAGATCTTAGAGGATATGTTGCTAGCTTGCGCATTGGACTTCAAGGACAGTTGGGATGACTGTCTTGCATATGCGGAGTTCGCCTACAACAATAGTTTTCAGGCGAGTATCGGTATGGCACCTTACGAGGTGTTGTATGGGCGACCATGTCGCGCACCGCATTGCTGGGCAGAGGTCGGTGAGCGTACCTTGATTGGCCCAGAGTTAGTGCAGGCGACGTCGGAGAAGATTGATATTATTAGACGTCGGCTTCTCACAGCGTAGAGCAGACAGAAGAGTTATGCCGATACGAGACGACGGCCGCTAGAGTTCACAGTTGGGGATCATGTATTTTTACGAGTTTTCCCTATAAAGGGAGTCCTTCGGTTCGGGAAGAAGGGGAAGCTAGCACCGTGGTTCATTGGTCCATTCCAGATCCTCGATCGTGTGAGAGCAGTGGCATACCGTTTGGCTTTACCCACACCTCTCGCGAGCGTTCACAACGTATTTCATGTTTCTATGCTGAAGAAGTACATTTCTGATCCTTCCCATATCGTCAGATGGGAGCAGGTGCAGTTAGGAGAGGATGTTACATATATCCTGCAACCGACACGTATCCTAGACAGGAAGGAGCAGGTACTGTGTAGCAAGGTGATTCTCCTTGTGAAGGTAATGTGGACGCATCACTCTGAGGAAGAGGCTACTTGGGAGACAGAAGCCGAGATCAGAAAGAATTACCCACAGCTTCTCGAGGAGTACGAAAAGGTACAAATTTCGAGGACAAAATTATTTGTTAAGGGGGGTAGATTATAACGCCCTGAAAAAATCCGTACTTGGACTCGAGTACCAACTCGACCGGAAATCGTGTAGGATTAATTCCTTTAGAAAATAAGTGTAAGTTAGCTAGCGCAATGCTAGAGTAGCTGGGAAATAGTCCCTGATCACTTTAAATACGTTCTACAAGACCCAAAGCAAGTAGAACCAATGCCGCTATAATACTCTAAAACCTCGGATCAAACTCTAAGCCGGTTTGTTCTCTGGACCTCTTTGAAACTTTGTATTGGATCTAGACCACGCGTCGAAAGTCCGATACCTACTATCTTAGACCGTTATAACCACCTAGCTAGACTTGACAATCATTTCAAAAATCAAGTCCAACCGACATTCGCAGGCTATTTCATTGAGCCTGGACTGAAGAGAGTGAGAATAGGGTTAGATTTGGAATTTGAAATTCAAATCTGGCACACGACTTGATGCGTCAGTATTAAGCATTCTGACCATCAGAATCCAGCCAAATTACACCCTTAGATCAAGAAAAATTTCTATTTCATATCATGAGACTTGTAGGCCTGATCTACGTGCGGTGATCGCTAAACTGAAACTGGACCGCCACGTGCGATCTACGAACACTATTGGTCTGAAAATGGGATGTGAGTGACATCCGACATGCATGAACTTAAGTCCGATCGCGTTCGGCCAGGGGACCATCAGAAATGCCCTTTTGGACCGAAACAGCCCCGATTTGGTTAGGTATCAAGTAAACATTGTTCCCGAGCCTCTTTCGGACAAGATTTAGGTTATAAAAGGGGCTTAAACCCTCACTCCTCTCACCCATCCGAATTTGCTAGAAACCCTAGCAAGAGTGAGAGAGAAAGTGAGAGTTTGTGAGAGAGAGTGGAAGAGAATTCCCTGCTGCTTGTGCTACCTATTGCACGTGCCTAAGCAACACACTTCAATCACTTTGCCGGTGATTTCACCGCGATTCTAGGTAAGAAAACACCCCTAACACTTGCTGATTTGTTGTTCCCTCATTTCCATAGCATGTCAGCTTATAGATCTTGTGTATTAGGTTGCCTATTCACCGTAGACGAAGCGTATACGCTCCGTTCGAATCAATACCCTTATAGGAGAAAATGTGCGGATTTTAGATGCTTTGATTGACTGTTTCCAACGCTTTCAATGTCGTTTAATAGTAGATTATCGACGGCAACGCCGTTTGACATGTACAACATGCTGTCCATTTCCTGTTTCGTACAAACGAAGAATATGAGATTTAGGGCATTTTAGTCATTTGTAGGAAATACTGTTTTCATTCATAATTTGCTGATGTGATTAACATGGCTTCTTGTCGCATTAGGATATTAGGAATACGTGCATAATTAGTTTAGCGAAGAGATTTGCCTAAATGTGCACTTTGAGTCGACATACTATATGTAGACTTAAGTGTGTAGTTTTAGTGTTTGTATAAATGCTTGTATTAGTATGTATTGAATTAAATGGTGTTATGAATTAGTTTGAGATTGATTTCTCAATTAATATGCTGATGTAAATGATTTCGTACATGTTAGCTATATGCATGATTTCATTACATGTATGAAATGCATGTACTTGATGATTTACTTAAGTTGTATGTTATAACATGTGTTAACATGCTCATATTGTTGTATTTCATTTCTATTACTCTTACATGATGGTTGATGTGAATTCATAATTGTTTGGGACTATACTTAGTCCAGGCAGTCGGCAACCGAGCAAGTTTGTGGTTGGCCTATCTTTGCCACGAACGACGCGTCGATGAACGCGAGCCGTGTTTTGGAGTTGGCGGCAGTGGTTAGGTCACACGAGGTGTTTTACGCACTTCATGTCGTTAGACTTGAGATGCGCTCGTGCTAGTCGAGCCCGTCAAGTAACCCGAATGGCCGTTGTATGTTCACCCTGTATGAGTCATAACTACTTGAACCTAGGGTACTGAACTTACCATTGTAAACCCTGTCAACCATGGTACCTTGATCCAGAAAGACTCATGAGCCGGGCATGGTGGTATGGGACACCATGGTTGAGCCGTCGGCCTACGCTGGGGCCACAAATCTCCCGTAGTGACCAGTGAGCACCTATGACTCGTGAGCAGATTATGGTGGTATGGGATACTATATTCTTGTTATCGGCCTACACTGATCAGGCGATGAGTCCTTTGTAACGACCGCGAGCGTATTCTGAGTCTACGGGAGGCGACGACCCTTCCGTAGCAGTGAGAGTACAGTACGCCTGTATTGATAAGGTGATGGGGGAGCGGTGCAACGAGTGCGAGCAACAGCCCTGGCAGCCCTTGCAGCGACCTACAAAATATACATCGTATGAGATTACTAGGAGTGACGACCCTAGATAGGATCTGTGTTAGGATTGATATAAGGGAAGTACCTTAGTTTCCCAATCCTGCTGTTTGAATGGACTAATAATAACTCGGTAATCATATCACCATCACATTGCATGTGCCTGGAAGATGTGGAGCACTGTGGGATGAATGCATGCCGCGGGCGTAAGATGGTGCCGTATGAGGGAGATCATCGGTGAGGGCATCCATCATGTCATGTCATATTGCATTAACAACAGTATTAGGAATGTTTGATTTACTGCTTTACTATTATCGCATGATTGATTTGAGAACATGTTAATCCTTGCTCTATTATTCCACTGAGTTAGCTACTCACTCCCACATTTCGGGATGGTGTTTGCAACACCCACCAGACCCTGTTTAGATGCAGGTGAGGCAGCGATTCAGGAGGTAGAGCCGGACTATGATGAGGACCAGGACGAGTTCTCATATATGCAGTACCACGACGGCTTTACTTAGGTGGCCTGGATTGACGGGACTTCTCAGTGGGACTATTTTGACATTTGATTTCTGTTATTTACATGTATATGAGACTCAGAGATGTATTCATACTTTAGAGACAGTCGAGATCTACTTTATTTTTCCATACAGTGATATATATATTCTTTGTTCTTCCGTTTACTTTTATCACTGGATCTGGAGTATGAATTGCAGTTTTGGTATACTTTTACTCATGTGAATGCTTTAACTAAGACAACATTGAATCATAATTATTTTTGTTGCATAAGTGACGGTCTGGAACTCGAGAGTTGAGTTTATACACGACCCCCGATTTTCAGGGTGTTACAGTCCATATCTCGATCAGTTTGTTATGGTGTTCGTCGACGACATTCTAATATATTTAAGAACCTGTGAGGAGTATGAGCAACACTTGAAGATTTCTATGTAGACCCTCCGCGCTCACCAGCTTTATGCGAAGCTAGAGAAGTGCGAGTTCTGGCAGGATGAGGTGAAGTTCCTCAGTCACATGGTGACGAGGGAGGGCGTCGCAGTGGACCCCTTGAAGATTGAAGTAGTACATTAGTGGGGACAGCCCACGAATGCATCCAAGATTCACAGTTTCCTTAATTTGGTAGGCTACTACCGACGTTTCATTGAGGGATTCTCCTATATTGCAGCCCCGTTGACCAGGTTGACCCGAAAGAGCTTGATGTATCTATTCTCTTAGTCTGAGCTGAACATGAGGCAGAGGCTTTGGATGGAGCTGTAACACCTCAAATTTTTTCCAACCTGAAAATAGACGTCCTTAAGAAATGGGTCAATCCTAATACCTTACTAACTTCTCAGAACTCAAATCCCAAAGTCAAAAATCTTTTTTTTAATCCATTTCCTTCAAAATCTCACCTTTCACCACCTTATTCTTAAAATTTTTCTAAGTATTTTCATATTAGACATAAATCCTAAGGTCTAGGTGATGAAGAGCAATAAGGAAATTAAAATTAACTATAAATAGTAAATAAATTTAAAAAAATAGACTTATGACCATTAATATTATGGAATCTGGTGAAATAAATAAGTTATTTGGATAGATCAGCTTCTCCTACCCCAAAATCATATATTACACATTACGTAACTCATTCCTGGTTGTAAGACACGCCCGTTTCAAATATCGGGTGGCAGAACCACCACTAGTTAGTCCAACGGACCACGGTGCCAGTACGCCAGTCGCGGTCGACCGCAGTTCGTCCAGGCCTGGGGGGCCACAACGGGCCATGCGGCTCATTTTCTGCCCCATTTTCTATAATTTTTCATCCAACTTTAAAAAGTCATATCTCCTTCGTTATAACTCCGATTTAGGTGATTCAAAAGTCATATTAAGATTGATGAGTCTAATTTCATATAAAAGAAAGAAAAAAATATAATAAAATATATAATATAGTTAAAATTAGGTCGTTGTGAAAACTATCTAAAAAATTTATTCGTTGGACAGTTACTGCTTCGGAAATTTTTAGAATTTTTCTACAATATAAAATCTCATAAAATTTAGTGGAGACGAAGTAAACTCAATGATGAACTATTAAAAAAATAATTAAAATAATATAATAATTAAAAGTGCCAAAGAGGAGCATAGAATTACCTTAAGACCTTATTTTATCATAATTAGGGCGAAATTTAGTTAACTACTAAACTGAATACTTAGTAGAATTAGCTCGAACCACTTTAAATACGAAATGCAAGACCCAAAACTAGTGAAATTGTTAATGCTATATTACCATAAAACCTAGGATCAATCTCTAAACCCAATTCCTCTCGAGAGCATCTGGAAACTCCGTATCAGACCTGTATCCCACATCGAAAGTTCGATAGCTACAAAACTATACAATTATGATCGCCTAGTTAGACTTGACGATCACCTCGAAAATCAAGTCTAGATGCTGTCCTGGGACTATTTATTTAAGTCCGGAGCGAAGTGTGTGAGAAACGTACATATCTTTAGAAAATAAATCTGAAATTAAGTAATCTAAGTCGTGTCACTTGCGGACCAAATATAAGGATTCAGACCATCAGAATCTGATCCAAATACACCCTCAGATCAGGAGAAATGTTCCACACATGCCAATATACTTGTGGCCCTGATCGAGTGTCGGTGACCGTTGAACTGAAACTGGTCCACCACGGTCGATCTGTAAATCCGATCGGACCGAAAACTTAGCTTGAACTGGATCCAATGTCAGGGAGCTTAAGTCTGACCGCATTCAGCAAAGAGACCTCCAAAAATGCTTCGTTAGATCGGAACGGACCTGATTTGGCTATAACCTAAGTATACCATGGCCCTGGGGTTATTTTCAGTAGTTCTGGGCCTATATAAGGTCTTAAAACCTTCACTCTCTCAGCCCATATGAATTTCTTAAAACCCTAGGAGAGAGAAGAGAGTAAAGAGAGAGAAGTGAGAGAGAAGTTGGTGAAGATTCCTGGGATTCTTCCCTACTAATCTACCTGCTGAAATACCAACCCCGTGTAGTTCTACCAGCGATACCAACAACGTTCTTAGGTAAGAAAACCTAACCCTAATCTGTTTTAGGGTTTTAGATATTGTAAGATATGAAATAGCTAACCTAGTTCATGTTATAGGTTGTCAATCCGTCGTTGATAAAGACTAGACGTCTAAAACAAATCCATTACACATTTACCGATGTAAGGTGCGAACTATATACGTATAGGTTATGATTTTCAAAGCTTTCAATGTCAGTTAATGATTTATTACTGACGTGGGTGCCATTACACATGCCAAATGCGACGTTTGTTTCGCTTTACGTCTACATATAAACTATATCATGAATAGTGTATTTCATGTGTTTGTTAAAATGTTTGTATGTGCTTGGAATCTGAATTTGTGATTGCCATGATTAACTGTCGTAGGTACATGGTTGTTATATATACGACAACTCCTTGGCAAGAGGATTTGCCCTAATACGTATTATGACCAACATACTTAATGTATGTTGAAAAGTGTAGTCTAAGTGTTTGTAGAAATGTCTGAATGAGTTAATAGTTAGTAAAGTGTGATTTATAAGGGAATTGGGATATGGATCCCAACTACCTTAACTGTGTGTATGATTTCCTTCATGTACTGTATAGTCTGCTTATTCATGTTTAACTGTGTGTATGATTTCCTCCATATACTGTATATTCATGTTTAAGTTATATTGCATAACATGCTCACATGATTGTAGGATTTGACTTAAGTATTCATTACTGCTTGCTTATCTCATATGCTTAATTATTGTGATTGCACGTGGTTGGGACTATATCACAGTCCAGGCAATCGATAATAGGCCTTGTGTTGGTGGTTGAAGTTGTTTCGCCACCCAGCATATGTTTGATGAATCCGAGCCATACTTGGGATGTCGGTAGTGGTTAGGCCACACGGAGTGCTTATGCACTTCATGTCGATTAACTCAACGTGCGCTCGTCCTAGTCGAGCTCATCAATTAACCCGATTAACCCGATGTATGTTCACCATGTATGGACGCTACTACTTGAATATAAGGTACCAAACTCACCAATGAAACTCTGTTAACCTTGGTACCTCGATCTGCTAAAACTCATGAGCCGGACATAGTGGTATGAGACACCATGGTCAAGCTGTCGGCCTACACTGGGGCGACGAGCCTCCCCGCAGTGACCAGTGAGTAAACCAAACTCATGAGCCGAATATGGCGGTATGGGACGCTGAATTCGAGCTGTCGGCTTACACTGATAAGGATACGAGCCCTTTGTAGTGACCACGAGCGTACTCTAAGTTTACATGAGGCGACGAACCTTTCCGTAGCAGCTAAAGTATGAACTAGGCCTACACTGATAAGGTGACAAGCCCTTTGTAGCGACCTAGAACCACAACATCGTATGAGACAGTCTAGGACTGATGACCCTAAAATGGATCATTATTTGGGAAATGATACAAGGGAGGTACCTTAGCTTCCCAATCCTGTTGTATGAAAGGGACTAATAAGAACTTAGTAATCATGCTCATAACATCGCATTGCATGTGTCATTGGCATTGGTGTAGAGCACAGTAGTAGTGATTCATGCCGCAATCGTTAGATGTTGTCGCAAGAGGGAGTGCAGGCAAGGGCATATATCATTACTTCATATCATTCTTGCATTAACAACAGTAACTAGGACATGTCTGTTGTATTGCTTTATCATTACTACTTGATTAAATTAATAACATGTTAACCCTTGCTATATAGCTCCACTGAGTTGATCACTCACTCCCCACTTTCTGGGACAGTGTTTAAACACCAACCAGACTCTTGGTTACAGATGATGATGCGACCCACGAGGCAGAGCCAGAGTTCGAGGATGATGAGGAGGCATTCTCTTACATGCAATTTTCGAGCGGATTCACGTGAGCTGAGTCCTAATCGATGGGGCTTCAGGGATTATACTTGTAGAGGACGAATACATTCTTTTTGACATTTTGTATTTTGAAATAATACTTGTAACTATTGACTTGGCAGAGCATACATATTTTAGAGACTTATACTGGTTTATATATTCGTTTCAGTCTTCCGCTTATGCATTATAATTTTTCCTAGATTATGTTTTGCTGATTTGGCTTAATCTAATTCATGTTTTATACACTAATACCGACAACATTCATCTATCATTAAAAAATATTGCATAAGTGATATTTTGGAACTCGAGAGCTGAGTTATGCTCGACCCTCGATTTTCAGGGCGTTACAGGAGCTCCTGAAAGACTATGATTTTGATCTTTAGTACCACCCAAGTAAGGTGAACGTGGTGGCGGATGCCCTCAGCCGTCAGCCATGAGACCTAGTGGTGCACATAATGATTCAGGAGTGAAAGATACTTGAGGATATGTCAGCATTCGACTTTGAAATTGGCTTGCAGTCTTCTATTGTCCAATTTTCAAGCCTGTCAATTCAACCATCTCTTGTCATAAAGGTGATCAAGGCTCAGTAGGCAGATGAGTCGTTGCAGAGTTATCAGGCGGAGACAGCATCTAAGAGTCAATTAGATTGGTAGATTGGTTCTTATGATAGACTTCGCTTTAAAGGCCAATTATGTGTCCTAGATATTCCTGAGTTGTGCAGAGATCTTATGACTGAAGCACATCGATCGCGGTTTTCTATCCACCCTAGCTCAATGAAGATGTATCATGATATAAGGCGTCAGTATTTTTGGGCGATGATGAAGTGTCAGATAGCTAGTTTTGTGACCGAGTGTGACATGTGCCAGCATGTTAAGGCTAATTATTAGAGGCCCCCCGATCCCTTACAGCCATTGAGCTTCCCGTTGTGGAAGTGACAGCACATATCCACAAATTTCATTATGGGTTTGCCGAGGACATAGAGCAGTCACGACGCCATCTAGGTTATCATTGATTGTATGACGAAGTCGGCACATTTTCTTATGATTCATGCGACCTAGACTTTGGACCAACTTGCGAGGTTATTCATCGAGGAGATTATGAGACTGCACGACATTCTAGTTTTGATCATTTCTAACCGAGACCCAAGGTTCACGTCTCAGTATTGAAGGAGCTTCCAAACGACGAGGGGGTCTATTTTGTAGCTCAACACTATTTATCATCTATAGACCGATGGGCAGACCAAGAGGGTCAACCAGATACTTAAGAATATGCTCAGAGCTTGCGTGATTGACTTCGTGGGTAGCTGGAATGAGCACCTGTAATTAGCTGAGTTCGCATACAACAACAGTTATCAAGCAACCATTGGCATGACTCCTTTTAAGGTATTATATGGCAGACCATGCAAATCTCTGAATTGTTGGATCGAGGTTAGAGAGCGGCATCTCCTAGGTCCCAGCTGGTGCAGTAGACATTAGAGGTCATTGACATCATTAGGCAGAGGATGCGCACAGCTTAGAGCCAACAGAAGAGTTTTGGTGATCGTCGGCGTTGTCCCTTAAAGTTTGTCATTGGGGACCATGTATATCTCAAGGTCTCACCCATGAAGGGTGTGGTTCGTTTTGGAGTGAAGGGAAAGCTTGACCCAAGATTTATAAGACCTTTCGAGATCACTGGGTGCGTTAGCACCGTGGCCTATTAGCTTGCCTTTCCATCTCAGATGTCTGACGTCCACAACATTTTTTGTGTCTCTATGTTGCGGAAGTATTGATCAGACATCATTCCCGTTATTGATTGACAACCGTTAGAGGTTTGTGAGGACGCTTCTTACATTGAGCAATCAGTTTGTATCCTTGATCGGAAGGAGCAAGTCCTCAGGACCAAGGCCATCCCCTTGGTGAAGGTTTAGTGGGGTCATCATAATGCAGAAGAGGCATCTTGCGAGCGCGAGGCTGAGATTCGTGAGCATTATCCCCATCTTTTTTATGATTGATTATATTTTGTATTATCCCTGATTATATATGATGTCATGATTTCTCTCCTTTTATGAGTTATGTTTAGTTGCGATGATAGTGTAAATTTTGAGGTTAAAATTTTTATTAGGAGGGGAGAGCTATAAGGCCCATATCCTAATCCGTACCATTCTATAACCCCCACGGTCCTCCCCGTCAAATTCTGGCAACCCAAGACCTATAATCGGCATTTGCGTCCAACCCTGAGTCGCATCCCGTAGATCTAAGTACACTCGACTCAAAACTTATACCATCACAATCGCACCGTCGCCGTGGTTCCAACGCCGCATCTTGTGCACTGATGCGATACCCAGGCCAGGAGTTGTGGGCTCGCTTATTTTTTAAAGAAACACCGCACGTTGCAAATTTTAAGAAAATCTCTATAACCCATCACATCAATCAATTAAGTACTAGTCAAGTACACAACCCATGCCTCTCCCATTCCTTTCTTACTAACAAAAATAAGCAACCCATACCCCATGCCACCTCACCCCCCAAAAGTCAACTCTCTCTTACACATACTCATCCCTCTCTTACACTACCCATCTCTCTCATCCCATCCTCCTTACACACATCACTCCTCTCTCATTTCACTCCATCCCATCTCATTCTCCACCATTTCCAAGCAACTAAGGAGAGGAAATAATATAAGTGAGGCCCACTCCCTACCACCCAATCTCTTATCCTAGCCATCCAAACCTCATCATCTTCCATCAAAGAGAGAGCCAAGGAGTTTGGCATTCCATCAGACCAAGAAGATCGAATAATGGGTGTTTTTTATAGGCTTAGATTTTATGTTTTGATGATGGGCTAAGTGGGGCCAACCAATTGATGGTATGGATCTCACTTTGGACCCTAAGTGTGACCGATGGCCTACCATGATTCATATATCCATCCCATGATGGGGCCATTCTCCATGGACCCCATCATGATGTTTATTTTCTTGTATGAAAAGGGTCATTTGGACCTTGCATTTTGGTGAAGAAGGGATATCCACCGTTGATTTTGATTGGTGAGCCCACATGTAATGGGACCCACTTGATGTATGTTGTATGCATGGAAGGGAGGGCCCTATAGTTCGGGGTCCCTCCATCACACGATCCTCTTTATCTCTCTCTCTTTTTCCCCTTTTCGTAGCCTGTCTTGATGAATGGATTAGATCTACATCATCCATCAGTGGACCATGTGTATGTGGGGCCACCTTGATGTATGTGATTGGTAAGCCATGTGTACATGGACCCCACCTTGATGGATGTATTGCATCCCTACCGTATGAAGGGAAATCACTAACATCAGTTAGTTTTAAAAAAATAAAAATAAAATAAAATTATATGTATATGTAACATGTATATAGTGGGTGGACCACACCATGTGGGAACCCACCATGATTTTTGTATTTTATACACACCTTCCAAACGGTGGGGGCCCCACATGATGTGCGTGCAGCACCCACACGGTCCAGCTGTGGGGCCCACTCATGATGTATATGGTGTATTCGCACCATCCAGTCCTTGGAGGGTGGGACCCACCCTCATGTATGCGTTGTACATCCACATCGTCCATTGCTTGGACAGTGGGACCATACTTTATGTATGCAGATCATCCAGGTCGTCTCAGGCCTGGACGATGTTGCACGTTTTTAAAAAATAAATAATATTATAATATTATAATATATAACATATGATGGTGGGCCCCACGTGGGACCCACCTAGATCGGAAGCAGATTGGCTGGAGTGCCTACATCAGCTATGCAGTTGATGTATTAACGTCAGTAAGATGGTCTAATCACAGGTGTGATCCAGACCGTCTGTCCATTTCTTTTTGGAGGGCCACACATGTATGCAGACACCACACACTAGCTATATGGCTGCTGATGACGTCAAAAGGCCCTGTGGGTCCGCACGTTGTACGTGCTTCATCTATACCGTCCATCAGTGGGCCCCATGACGTTAGTAGTTCTGTGGGGCCCGCTGATGTATGTGTTACATCCAAACCGTCCATCCAATCGGCAAGCTTGTATCAAGGCCTGAGACTAAAAATGAGGCAAATCTATCAATGGATCACACAGCAGAAAACAGTGGAGAGTTGAACGGCTACCATTGAAATCCTTTTGGTACCACAGAAGTTCTGGATCAATATGATAATTGTTTTTCCTCTTGATTCAGGTCTTTATGACCGTATGAACAGATTGGATGGAAAATAAATGTGATGGTGGGCCCTGTGAAGTTTTAACTGTGAAAATCATTATCTCCATAGTTATTTGTGTTATGGTCCAGGTGATCTTCCGTTATGATTCATTTGGGTAATGCTCTAAAATAACCTCTTAAAATAGATGAATGGTGTTGATGGTGTGGCCCGTGGATGAGGCCCACTTGATGTATATGAGGCCCATTGGTGCGGCCCATTGATGCAGCCCACTTAATGTATTGAGGCCCATTGGGGCGGCCCTTGGATGCGGCCCACTTGATATATATATATATATATATATATATATATATATGAGGCCCATTGTGATGTATATAAGGACCATGAGTGAGGCCCAATGAGACATATGTGAGGCCTTTGCGAGAGGCTGAAGGTGATGTATATGAGGTCCATTGCAATGCATGATTCCACCATGATATATGTAATGATGTATATGGTGGGCCATGCCTTGGGAGCAATGATGGTTTGACGTCCACATTGTAAGAGTAATGATGGTTAAATGTTCGCATCGTAACTCCTTAGGGCCCACTGTTAGGCTCATACTTGTTATGTGTAGGCCGTATAGGTCCATCTTCATTATGAAGATAGTTCATCACCATATAACAAACTTAGTATAACTTCATGATTCATACCCATACGCATCATATGCATGCTTGATTTGAGGAATGTTTGATCATATCATATGCCATTGGGCTGAGACATTTATGGGACACCTTATGAGACGGAGTGTCCCACATGATCAAGCGGAACGCATAGGACTGATGCATGACTGGATGGTATGACTCATGTATCTCGCATTTGTGTGACATGATCACTGTACGCCCGAATGACATCAGGGTCGTGGCCTCCACAAGCACATCCTAGATGGCCGGATTGGATACCAGAAATATTGGCTCTAACACTGTGGGCATATAGGATGTCCTTAGGTGAAAGTCTCAAAATCTTTTTGGTACTAGGAGATGCTTCAATATCTAGACCAACTGGATACATGAGCGCACGAGTACCGAATATCAATAAATCACATCTCTCACTGTATCATGGTCGGTTGGAAGGAGGTGTGGCCTTATCCCGCCCGAGTGAGGGGGTTATAAGCTTGGCTGAGTTTGACCAGCTCACAAATGGGTCCGCTATCGATGAGCTGGGTAGGTATTGACAAACTACTGATCAGGCAGATAGTGTGGTCTCTTCCACTCACTAGGTTATACGGCTAGGGAGGTAGCAGTCAGTGTGGAGTATACTAGACCCCAGTGATATCCCAAAGAGGAACTATACTAATATATATACTTGATGAGGACTGACATGCATGTTTTGCATCTCGCATATAACATTGGTCATATGGGCCTTACATCGCATAGCCTTAGTATGGCCGATAGCATTCATGCCTTGCATCGCATAGCCTTAGTATGGCCGATAGCATTCATACCTTACATCACATAACCTTAGTATGGCTGACAGCATTCATGGACTTACCAGCATATTTCCACATTACTCTGATATTGCATTCTTGGCAATTGCCTTGCGCACACACTTACACCACCATCTTAGCTTTTAGTAAGCTTATGTACGAACGTTGCGTGCAGGTGACGTTGGATCGTATCAGCACTAAGGCAGGAGCGCGTGGCAGATTATTTTGGAGTTTTGATATCTATATTTATATTTCCCTTTTCACATTGTACTCAAAAGTTTTTGATATAGTGGATACGTGGTGATGTTGTTTTGTGTCTTGGTTATGCTTGTGAATATGCTCCATTACAAAAAAAATCATATTGAAATTCCTCCTTGTAGGATCCCAGGATCAAAATCTGGCATATGGGTGCCGAGAGCCGAGAATGGGGTAATACGGAGGCTGTCGGCACCGGATTCAGTGATCAGGAATTCTGTGAGCCTGGTTTTCGAGTTTGGGGCGTGACATGAATTAAGTATGGTATCATCTTGATAGCTACAAATGGATCCTTGACACCATAATTCCCACCTTTAAATTCATAAGTTCTAATTAACACTATTCACCATTAATCTCAATTATTTAGGTTTCAATTTAGATCTTTTCTAGTTCTAGTTTTAGTTATTTTCATAATACGTATAAGTTTAAACTCTATGGATTCGACCTCAGTCTTACCGAGTTATTACTACATCGTGGCCCTACACTTGGGGTTGTGAACAAGTATTTGGCATCGTTGTCGAGGATTACAGTTACTTTTTTTTAAGATTAATTGGTATTAGAATTAGGTTAAGATTAGGGTTAACTTTTTTGTTATGAATTTTTCTGAAATTGTTTCTAGAAACTAACATTGTTTTCTGTTTTATAGGATTTTAACATGGCAACTTCAATTTGGTAACCTCTTTCCAAATCTCTCTTTCTTTTCTAGATTTCTTATTTGCTTTATATTTCTTTCTTCTAGGTTTTAATGTGTGGTGCCTGAGGGTAGTGTGTGTTTCATGCCCAATTGGGTTCATGATAACACTCTCCGTCTCTTGAGTGAAGGAGGATTAGTCAAAGGGTTTCCTATCTATCAAAGGATTAGACATCACTTGAGATCCTCTCAGTTAATTAAAGGAATGGCTACAAATCATTATCAACCTCCAGTTGAGGAGGTTCAAGATGAGAATGAGGTGCATAATGCTCTCCTACCTCGTACTTTGTAAGAGTATTTACAATCGGTGGGAGTGAGTATACCTTCCTACATGGTGTTTCCACTTAATGCAGGAAAAGTGGATGTTAAACCTAGAGTGATACAACTACTTCCTAAATTCCATGGACTAGAATCTAGAAGTCCATACTTGCACATCAAATAGTTTGATGAGATAGTCACCACATTACACTTTTCATACGTGTCTGAGGACACAGCACGACTCAAATTGTTCCCTTTTTCACTGAAGGAGAAGGCTAAGACATGGATGCACTCCTTAAAGTCATAATATATCAATATATGGGCCGAGATGACTCAAGAATTTCTTAAAATATTTTCCCATTTCATAAAACTAACACTTTAAGCAAGGCAATCATGAACTTCACCCAAAAAAAAGGAAGAGACCTTCTTCCAATACTGGGAAAGGTTCAAAGATCTGACAAATTCATGTCCACATCATGGTTATAAAATTTAGCAGACAATAAGTTTTTTAATAATGGATTAACTTCGCCAATGTGCCAATTTATAGAGATGATGTGTAATGGTGAATTTATGAACAAGTAGGCTGATGATGTGTGAGATTACCTTGATCAATTGGCAAAAAATGCGCAATCATGGGACACCTCCCCAAGACCCACCACTTCTACGCTTACTCAATCAAAGGAAATGACAGGAATGTATGCCTTAAAAGAAGAAGATAACATCAGTGAAAGTCAAGGTCATGGAACTTAAGAAGGTGGAAGCTATCAAACCAAGGGAAGTCATGTAAGTTGTTTGTGGTATTTGTGCTAGTAACATAAATGCGACGCAGGATTGTCCCACAATCCCTACTTTTCAAGATTTATTAAATAAGCAATCAAATATCGTAAATACTTACTAATGACCATTTAGCGAACCCACCTCAAACACATATAATTCCAATTGAAGGAACCATCTAAACTTTAGTTGGAGGAACGGACAAACGGCCAATCCTCAAGAGGCCCTTACTCAACTTTTGAATCAAAGAAAACCACAAAAGGATCCAGTTCAAAAATTCATGCAAAACTAAGAGCTCTTCAACCAGAACACAGTGCAAGCATTCCAAGATCTCAAAATAATAATGGGAATGTCTGCATCATCAATTTAAAGGATTGATTCACACTTAGCGACTAGGGAGAAAGAGA
The DNA here is from genome assembly GCA_037074715.1 of Magnolia kwangsiensis. NCBI lineage: Eukaryota > Viridiplantae > Streptophyta > Magnoliopsida > Magnoliales > Magnoliaceae > Magnolia > Magnolia kwangsiensis. The sequence continues at coordinate 111,057,624 of CM073584.1, forward strand.
CTTTTCCCGGCCGACCCCTTCCTAATCCAAAACCGCAATATAAAATAAGTGATCCAAGCTCTTCAAATCAGATGAAGCAAGCGAAGTCTATCACAACTCTTAGGAGTGGGAAGATTATTAACAAAACCATTCCGGTGAGGGCTAAAAACCCTAAGGACCCAGAAGAAATTGAGAATGATAGACTTAGCAATGCTCCACATGGGTTAGAACTAGAACCTCAAAGTAAGCTGATTGTGTCATTCCCTGAATGGTTGATTGCACCAAAACCTCTCTCTAACTCTCAGGATATTCTAGAGGTGCTTAAGCAAGTGAAGGTCGATATTCCTCTACTGGATGTCGTTAAACAAATACATTCATATGCCAAATTTCTTAAAGATCTATGCACTATCGAACGATGTCAAAACATACAAAAGAAAAACTTTTTGATAGAAAAAGTGAGTGTCATCCTCAAGCAAGATGTGCCACAAAAATAAAAAGATCCTTATAGCCCAACCATCACTTGTGTAATTAGGAACCACTGGATTGAGCATGCACTTCTTGACTTGGGGGCAAGTGTTAACTCGATCCCTTACTCAGTTTACGAATAATTAGATGTAGGAGAATTGAAACCCACCCGAACCACATTACAAATTGTCGATCGCTCAATTAGTGTATCGAGAGGAATGATTGATGATGTCTTGATCCAAGTTGATAAATTCTACTATCCAGTAGATACTCAACCTATCATAGATATGAGTACTCAAATAGCCGTCATTCTTAATCACTCATTTCTTACTACATCAAATGCTATCATCAATTGTAGGAATGGAATTATGAATATCTTTCAGAAATATGAGATTGGAGCTCAACATCTTTTTCAACATGAACAAATAATCAGAGGATGATGATGATACCACGACATTACATGATCAATTCTTTCATGGAAAATAGAGCACTTTTGACTCTATACTCTGACACTTTAGAGATATGCTTGGCCTACTCCCCTGACTTAGATGATGACATGATTAGGGAGATGGATGCCTTACTTGATGCTATGCCAGTACTTAAAGTTAACCGGTGGAGGCCACAATTTGAGAAATTACCCCAAACTAATGTAGTGCCTCTACCGTCCAGCCTCAAAGCACCGAAGCTTGACCTAAAACTTTTACCCACTAATCTTAAATATGTCTACTTAGGTCAAGATGAGACATACCCAGTGGTGATTTCTTCCCACTTAGAGAAAGAACAAGAGAGTATACTTATTTCTACTCTCATCGAGCATAAAGGAGCCCTTGGATAGTCAATTGCGAACCTCAAGGGAATTGATCCTTTGATTTGTATTCATCGCATTCAACTTGAGGATAACATGAAAACCTCCCGACAAGAACAACGTTGACTCAATCTAAATATGAAAAAAGTGATTAAGGTTGAGGTACTTAAGTTGTTGGATGTGGGTATAATATACCATATATCCGACTGTCAATGGGTGATTCCAACTCAGGTAGTTCCTAAGAAGTACAGAATTACTATCGTAGCTAATGTCGACAATGAACTCGTACCAACTAGAGTTATTACCGGTTAGAGAATGTGCATTGACTACAAAAAATTAAATATCGTCACAAGGAAGACCACTTTCCGTTGCCCTTTATTAATCAAATTTTGGAAAGGCTAGCTGGTCACTCACACTATTGCTTCCTTGACGACTATTCGGGCTACAACCAGATTAAGATACCCTTGAAGATCAAGAAAAGACAACGTTCACATGTCCATTTGGCAACTTTGCTTACCGAGGGATGCCATTCGGACTGTGTAATGCTCCCGCCACTTTTCAGCGATGCATGTTGAGTATTTTTTTGACATGGTGGGGCAATATTTAGAAGTCTTCATGGACGACTTCTCTGTCTTTGGTCCATCCTTCCACGAGTGCTTAAAAAATCTTAAATGTGTGCTGAAGCGATGTGAGGAAAAGAATTTGGTTCTGAATTGGGATAAATGTCATTTCATGGTTCCCAAGAGAATTGCACTTAGACACATAATTTCGTCCAAGGGAATTGAGGTAAATAAGGCTAAAATTGATCTTATCTCTAACCTACCTCCACCCAAGAGCATACATGACATGCGATCCTTCCTATGACACGCAGGATTCTATAGACAATTCATAAAGGACTTTAATCATTTCTCTCGTAATTTATGCAATCTACTTCAAAAAGATGTACCATATGAGTGGACTAAATAATGCCAAGAAGCTTTCACTAAGCTCAAGGGCATGTTAACTACCACACATATCATATAACCACCCGATTGGAGCATCCTTTTTGAGATTATTTTCGATACATTTGACTATGCTATTGGGGCGGTGTTAGGCTAGAGAAAAAAAAAAGAAGCCCTACATTATTCACTATGCAAGTAGAACTCTAAATTCTGTGAACTACTCTACTATAGAGAAGGAACTCTTAGCCGTAGTGTTCACTTTGGATAAATTTAGGTCCTACCTTATCAGATCCAAGATCATCATCGACATGAACTATGCGGTGCTAAAGTATCTTCTTTCTAAGACGGATGCCCAGCCCCGCCTGATAAGATGGATCCTCTTAGTCCAAGAATTTTATATCGAAATACAAGATAAAAAAGGAGTAGAAAACATAGTGGCCGACCACCTTTCTCGACTTGACCGCCCTGATTCTCTTGAGCCGACACCGATAAATAACATGTTCCCAAATGAACAATTGTTTAAACTCTCCTAATTACCTTGGCTTACTAACATTGCAAATTATCTTGCTACAGGTTTCACGCTAACATATTGGACTATGTAAGATAAGAAAAAATTCTTCGTCATTGTACGTAAGTTTTTCTGGGATGATACTTATTTGTTTAAATATTGCCCAGACTAAATTCTAAGGAGATGTGTGCCAGACAATGAACATCAGAGTGTCATCTCCTGTTATCATTCTTAGGCCCGTGGTGTTCACTTTTCTGCTAAAATGACCACGGCCAAAATTCTGTAGTGTGACTTTTACTTGCTCACGATGTTCAGAGATACTCATGAGTTTTGCACAGCTTGTGAGCATTGTCAAAAATTGGGAGGGTCGTCCCACCGAAATATGATGCCTTTGAACCTCATTCTTATTATTGAAGCATTTGATTGCTAAGGCATCGATTTAATGGGACCATTCCCCCAATTCTTTAGGAATATTTACATTTTGTTAGGAGTAAACTATGTCACTAACTAGGTCCAAGAGATCCTGTGTCGGAATAATGATCATAAAATGGTCATTCAATTCTTAAAAGAAAATATCATTTCTCGGTTCAGAATGCCTCAGGCCATCATTAGTGATGGAGGTTCACACTTTTATAATAGGCCATTTGAAAACTTAATGAAGAAATATGGCATCTCTCATAAAGTGAGCACTTCAGACCACTTGCAAATAAGCGGGCAGCCGAGATTTTAATAGGGAAATTAAATAAATTCTTAAAAAAATAGTTAACGCTAACCGTAAGGATTGATCAATTTGCTTGACTAATGCCTTATGGGTTTACCATACAGCTTTTAAGACCCTCATTGGAATATCTCCCTTTAGACTTGTCGATGGGAAAGCTTGTCACCTATATGTGGAGCTGGAGCATAGAGCCTACTAGGCTATCAAAAATTTGAACTTTAATTTGGACAACGCTAGCTCGCTACATAAACTTCAATTGAATGAACTCGAAAAAATCCAGAACAACGCTTATGAGAACTCGAGAATTTACAAGGACAGATGAAGGTATTCCATGATAGGAACATACTTCTAAAATCATTCATAACCGGTCAAAAAGTCCTTCTGTACAATTCTCGATTACATCCTTTTTCAGGTAAACTTCGATCTTGTTGAACCGGTCCCTTCATTGTTACTAATGTTTATCCTCATAAGGCTATTGAGATAAAGAATTCAACGAATGACAATGTTTTCAAAGTGAATTGACATCGTTTAAAGCCATTTGTTAAGAAGTTTAATTCAAAGGACATGTCCATGCCTCTGACTAATCCTGTGTACCAGGATTGACCTCTTAGTCTGACAGAGGGGTAGTTAGGTTTATTGATTTTATAGGATTTAGGATTAGGATAGTTTGATTTCAGTTTATTTAACCTTCGTGTAAACCCATTTACATGCTAAGAACTTCAGAAAAGCTTCAATTCTCCTTCTATAGGTATTATCTTCTCATCACTTCCATTTTTTTTGTCTGATGTACATTACATGCTCATATCTTTTTACATTGAGGACAATGTAGGTTTTAGGTTGGGGGTGTGGATTAGGTAAACTAATCATCATTTTCTTAGTTTTGACAAAAATTGTGAAAATTTTCAATTTTTCAAGCTAAAAACATGTTTGGGAAATGATAATTTATGGAATTAAGAATGCTTTAAGTATGATGATAAGATAAGAGATAAAATTTAAAATTGTTGGAGTTCGATCAACTGAGTAAGACTATTGCTTAAGTTCTTTCATTTAATTGATTAAGAGGAAGTTTGAATATCATGTTAATCTAAGTCACAAGTCATATTTAAATTACTTTCTGTGAATTGTAGTAAAATTTCTCATTGTAAGTGTGTATCGTTGATAGATATTGATAATTAAGTCTAGAAAATTTTATCTACCTTTAAAAGATGAAAAAAAACCAATTAAAAAATACAGAGATTGATAAAAAGGTCATGTATGATAAAAAGACTAGAAATGAATGAAAAGTCTGAAAAGAATGAATAAATAAAATAGACCATCAATATAAAATCAAAAACTGAAAAAGGAAGGAAAAGGTGATAAGTTCATAATTAACACTTGATTATTCAAGAAAACTTAAGGTGATGAGCATGACTAACATTATAAAATAGTAGTATGTTATGGAAAGTAAATAGAATTCACTAAGCACATTGGAAAATTTTGATATATGAACTTATGCTCTTAAATGATTGATAAAGAAACTTTTTGATTGATTGTGCATGTGATTCGGCTCTAGGTTTTCAAAATTGTACAGTCGCTTCTTTAGATCGTACTCATTTATACTTGATTGCAGAAAATATTATTTTTTAAAAGTGATTTGAAGATTGAAGATTGAAGATCACTTCATGCATGTTTTGATCGGGACTAGCAAAATGCTGGCTAGGGGGTGTGTTAAGTATGAAATATTACAAATTTTTATATATTTATACCTTGGTTTTATAAAAATGATAGTGCTTAATCGATCTAATTATGCATGTTTTCATGCGCGAGGTAATTTTGAGAGCTTAAGGTAAAATTGATGTCAAAAAGAAGATTTATGCTCAAAAGATTATTAAATAAAGATTTGGAGATTTGGAAGTCATTAACGAAGAATTCACATGCCAAAGATCTAAGAAAATCGAGCAATGAAGAGAATCGAAAATTTGAAGTGAAGAAAAATAAAAGGAATCCTGAAAATTATCTTTAAAAAACATCTTCCTGAAAATTGTCCTAAAAAAACATATTTTGAAATTTCAAGTCTAAAAAATGAAAGTTATGAAAGTATATTTTGAAAAACTGCACAGAGTGCGTAAATTTGAGGTGATTTCTAGATCTTCTAACTTAGTGTGAAAGTTAAAGTTCTACAAATATAAATAGGACTCCATAGGATGCTCCAAAGCATCTTCCAAGGCTTGAAAAGGTCTCAAGAAGCATACACAAAGGTGGAGTAGCCACTAAAGAGTTTTTCTTCTTTCTTAGTTTATTTTTCATGCTATGTTTAAGAAATTTAGTTTCAATCATGCCTATGGTTAGGTAAACCTCTCATACAGAGCTAGGAGGTGATGCTTGTAATGTATTTGGATGATTATCTTGCTTTGATTCTTGTTCTTATTGAACCTCATTGATTTCTAGTTTGATATTAAAGGAATATTTTTAGTTTTCAATGATATATTGTGACTCAAATTATAATAGATGTTATAATAGCTTTAGATATCTTTTTTCCTGTTTCGAGATTATGAGATTGGTAAATCCTCTTATTCACCATCATCTCTTAGGTATGGTAAGGTGATGGAATCTCTTTCAATCATCACAATTCTCCTTCATTAAAAATTAGGTTAATCAAATGTTCATATTTCATTTAAATTATTTTATCTTCCAATTGGATAGGTTAGGATTCTAATTCCAATTATGTTTCTTGAATCAAGTAAGGTGGCATCTTGATAGCTACAAGTGGATCATTAACACCTTAGTTCCTACCTTTAAATTCATAATTTTTAATCAACATTATTCACCATTACTCTCAATTATTTAGGTTTCAATTTAGATCTTTTTATAGTTCTAGTTCTAATTATTTTTAGAATACGTACAAGTTTAGTCTCTGTGGATTCAACCTCGGTCTTACCGAGTTATTACTATATTGTAACCCTACACTTGGGGTCATGAATAGCGGAAGGCCCTCCAAAGTCCTTCATACCATCCTGAGAGAGCGTTGACCCTCTCTGTGGCTCTTTCCGGGCAATTCTCCCGCTTAAGGCTCAGGAGACTCAGTAGTGGGCCCAACAATCTCCTGGGCCTCTATAGGACAAGCCTCCTCGGGCGAGGTTGCCCTAACCATCACTTTAGGAGCTATGTTGAGGCTTAAATATTACATATTAGACCCTAGTTATCACTTGAATTTACAAACATGATACTGTTTAACGATCTATTTTAATCGTGTTTGTGATGCAAGGTGAATTAACGATCATGGACTGAAAATGATGCTAAAAGTATGGATTTAACACTCAGGAATCACCAAGGCAAGGGACGGACTCCAGGGGACCGAGATCGATGATTTTACATGGCTGAGATTCGAGAAAAGCAGGTGTTTCACGCTAAAGAGGCCTGAAAGTCATCCTAAATGAAAGATCACAGGGTTCTCACCATCCGTTCGGCTTAAAACTTTAGATATGGCCTGAGGACCATAAATTAACCATACACGTCAAATTTCAGCCCTCGGATCCTTGTGAAAGTATCCCAGTGGATAGATCAGCCCATGAATCTCTGATTCAAGGCCCACCTGAGATTTGGATATGCTTCAAATTTGGACTCATCCCATTATATGAAGAGACAAGGTGGATGGATCGATTGGAGTCCTCATAAACATCACAGTGGATCCCACCTGAGTAGTGTGTGCATAACACACTAAGTGCACTAGCCGTGCACTGCAGCCAGAGCCGAGTCAAACCAACTTTGACCCACAGCTTCCAGCCAAAACTGAAATTTCCATTTTTTTTGTTGTGCAGGAGTGAAACAGGGGCATCGATTGAATGTCAGTGGGCCACCATCATCATCTAAATTGATGATCTGAACCATCTAATGCATCCAAGGGGGGGCGTCGACCATAGCCATGGTGACCATTTGCATCAATGCACACGTACGAATTCACAGCAACAAAGGATGTGGAACCGGATTTGTTAGCAGTCGACGCATAACAAGATGATGTGGCCCACCATCTCTAATCAGACAGACGATTTAGACCATTCAGATGGAGCCCAAGGTGGGGCCGATCACCACCAAGAAGCTAGATCAAATCTCTTTTGATCATGGGGTTCACTTCCATGTTTTTCTGCAAAAGGAGTTTCCAAAAACTCCTTGTTACCTACGCAAGACGCAGCCATGCATAAATCGACTCCAGTCACCACCTCTTCGCACGGATGCTGCGTAAATCGACCTTCTCCATCGACATCTCTTCACTGCCCTCTCCTGCTATAAAAGAAAGAGAAGAAAGAGAGGCAAGCATCAAAAAGTTGGGACGTGCATAGAGAGAGAGAAAGGGAGAGAGAGAGAGAGAGCTTTGTTTTTTTAGTTTTTCTTTTCTTTTCTTTTAAGACTTAGTTAATCATGCCTGTAGTTAGCTAACCTCTTAGCTAGGGCTAAGAGGTGAAGCTTGTGGAGTGTTGGGAATAATTTTATGGCTCTAATTGATGTTAGACTGAACTTGTGTTGATTTTAGTTTAATTAATAAGAATGCTTCTAGTTTTTAATGGTTTGTTGTGACTGAAATTACAATGAGTCTGTGATAGCTTTGAGTTTTTGTTTTCCATTATTTGATTGTGAAGTTAGGAAGCCCTGTTGTTCACCATTGCCCCTTGGATATGGTTAGATGTTGAAATTCTTCATAACATTCATACATCTTCTAATTGGTTGTGGATTGGTTTAGTTCTGTTGTTTACTTTGTCTCATGGGCATAGTTTTGTGATGGAATCCATACTAATTCATATACCTTTCATCTCTTTAAAAACTAGATCAAAGGAAGTTCAGATTGAGCTTTAGTGATGTATCTTCCAACTGGATGAAGATGGGACTCGAAGTCCAGTTGTGTTCGTGAATCAAGCGTAGATCTCCCTGATCTCTACAAGTGGATCCTCTAAATCCTTAGTTTTTTATCTTTGAATTTTACAAATTTTAGTTTCCTGTTTTACCATTATTCCCTCATATTCACTTGATTAAGTTTTCATCTTATTCTAGTTCTAGTTCTGGTTATTTTCAGATTACGTACAGGTTTTAGTCCCTGCGGATTCGACCTCGGTCTTACCGAGTTTATTACTATATCACAATCCTATACTTGGGGTGTGAACACTGTGGAGATAGGCTCTAAGGCCGCTACCTCGTCCGCAACATCCACGATCACAAGGGCTGAAGGGTAGACCTTCACTTTGCTCTTGGAGGTCATCTTCTTCCTCTTCTTTAAAGCCAACTCCCCAGGGAGGGGTGCCCTACGCTTCATGATTGGTCGAGCTTCAGGCATATCTGCATCAACACAACCAAAAGATTAGCGATGAAGTCACGGTTTCTCCAAGTCTTAAGGTCATTCAGAATTTATACCCGTTAGCTCGGAATCGAGTGTAACACCCCGAACTTTTCAATACTCAAATATTGAAAGTTCTCGAGTGTTACCATAAAATTTAACTTAATATATACATATGTATGATACCAATTTAGTTATCCTAACCTTACACATATTCTCCAACATAAATCTGACCGTTGAGAATGATCTTCATCCATAGATTAAACCATCCAGCCATTGATTTTAAGAAAAGATCATCATATGTCCAAGTATTCCCACTTGTACATCATAACCAACCATTCAGCCAACTATCCACCGATAGAATAAGATATTTAACTGTCCACTTTGAGTTTAGACCATACAATCATAGTAAACCAACTACTTGATAGTTGCATCCACTCATACACATATTAAATTGAGATTTTAATATATTCATCTTGTTCACCACCTATGGATATTCGTAACCCACCATCAAATCTACAATCTAAGAAACTTACACCAGTGAACAAGTCACTTGAATCTAACGTTATACGTGTTCTGCCTCTTGATCACTCCAAAAACCCACATGTGATCATCCATTTACAAAACTGACCATACGTCCTCTTATATACATGATCAGAGTACTAACCATTAACTTTTTATATTTTTAACACGTCATCTGACCATCCATTATGTTGGTTGATATATATATATACATTCTTTTAATTAATTTAGTAAATAATTCTTTATTCATAATGATTTAAATATAAGTTCTTTTGTAAGATTACTTAGAAACTTGCATATAACTATGTAGAACCATTAGATTTTCCAAAACTCTTATTTAGCAATAATTATGAAAATGCCATTAACCTAAACCTTTGATTCTAGATCACATGGTTCTCACGATCTGTTTGATGTGAAATTTTATGTCATGCCTATGTATCATAAATTAACCATCCATGTCAAATTTCAGCTCTTAGATCATTATAAAAGTGACCTAATTGACAAATCAGCCCCTTAACCGTTAATTTTGGTGTCCATCGAGTGAAGAAACCCGGCGGGTAGTCGTAGTAGGATATTTTTCTTCATATGAACGACTTGGATTACCCATCATATGACCTAAATGTGAAATATGAAGACCCCACTTTAATAGGCTTTTACTTATGCACAAAGTTATCCTATCGAGGCTTACTAACTCCTTATAAATTGGATCTTCTAATTTAACTACTTCCTTCCGTACATCACAATTCAAATTTGGACCACACTTTTGTCTCATATGACTTAGAGGTTATATAAAATTTGGACCCCGATCTATGATCCTACACCGTTGAATGTTGAAGTCAGCTCATTCCTTTTAGTACAAAAGGTGAAATTTTATATTTATATTTTTTTCTCCATCAATCAACCACCAAATTTTGTCCAAATGTTTTGGTATCCTGACTACACATTTCTCCCAAAATTGACCCCTGATCATTACATGTGGACCTTTAATTAAGATCAAGTTCATTTTGGCACCCATTAGGAGAATTTTCAAGATAGGTCAATCTAAATTTCAGATCACCAATAAAATCATATACTCGGCTTTATTCGATAACCCCGACACACTGTATGAATTAGATTTAAAGAAACATTATCAAAAAAGAAAATTGAAGAAACTCAATCTAAGTGGGACGTGAAACATGCCCAATCTCCCAACGCCTAAAGAAGATAAAGAGAGAGAAAGAGAAAGAGAAAGAGAGAGATAGAAGCCTAGACATCCATCATCATCTTCCTTCTCCAAACATATGGTGTCTCCCTCTTACTCAAGCGATGTCATATTCATGTAGAAGCTTTCTTACATCAAGATCTACCTAGGGTTTAGATCTAAGGTTAAGGTGAGAGATTCCTTTAAAGCTTATACTAATTTGAGTTATGATTTATCTTATTTTACATACTTTCATATTACTATGATTTTCCATGTAAGTGATTGATTTACCATTATCATTTTTTTATCCTTTTGGAATTATGGTTAAGGTATGATTTTAATTATGTATGATTTTTATGAATTTATGTGGGGTGATGGATACAAGTCTTGCCCTTTTTCTCCTCTCTTCTTATTCTTGTTGAGTTAGCCTATTTACTACTCTTCTTTTTTATTGAGATAGCATAATACTACTTTTCTCCTTTATTATGTTAGTCATGTGCTACCTACCTTTATGGCTTGGGCATGTGTCTTGAAATTTCAAAACTCTCATGATTCAATTTATTTTTCCTTTGGTGCAAGTGATGTGTTAAAGATCTCACATCTAATGATTTATATATTTTATCATGGACGTAATACGCTCTAGATACTGACCCTCTTGGTCGACACGTAATTCTATAAATTTTTCAATGAATTTTAGGTAGTAGTGCATAAAGCTGGGCATCAGACCGAGTCGAATCTGATTGGGTCCAACTCGACTCGGTCTGAAATATACATGGCCTAACCCGAACTTGATCCGATCCGGGACCAAGTCCGGGTCATCTGACTTGAACCGATCTGAACCATTACTGGTCTGATCTGACCGAGTCGGATCGGATTGGGCACGGTTCGGAGATCGATCTAGATGTAAAATCCAGGTCGTGAAAACATACCCCTTAGCAGTCTTCTCATGAGTCCACCAGTGTCCTACATTGAAGATAACAAGTTCTGCATTCTTGTATTCTGGAGACGATCCCTCAATCACATCCAATCGAAGCGTCTCCCTCGCTGTTCCATTCGGCTCCAAGAATTCCCATTCTTGAACGAGGAACGGCACCCAGAAGAACTCCACTGAGCAATTATAATCCTAGCTCGCGAATTAAAAACAGAGAACTAAAATAAGAATAATAACTACAAACACCATTCTGAACTTCAGTTCTCTTTACTGGAATTGGAATTCTCTACTATGAAAGTCAAGTTATTAGGGAAGAAGTAAGAGTAGAATGAAGAGAATTGTTCATAACCCCAAGTGTAGGGTCGTGATGCAGTAATAATCTTGGTACCGCGGTCGAATCTACAGGGAATGAATTGTGTGTCTTCTGAAGGTAACTAAAACTAAAACTAGAAGAAGATATAAACCTAAATCTAAAAGTATAGAGAGTAATTGTGAGAGATATAATGAAAAACTTTAAGAAATTCAAAGGTGTGAAACTTGGGTTTCCAAGGATCCACTTGTAGGTTCTTAGGATGCTACCTTGCATGATTTAAGGATGAAGAGATTTATCAGATCTCTGAACTTCTCATGGATCTAATCATCAATGGATGAGAGTTGTGAGGATTTGGAAGTGATTCCATCACCTAACCATGCCCAAGAGACAAGACAAACAATAGATCTACCAATCACACAACCAATCATTTGAGAATTGTGAAGGTTAGGAGGGATGTCATTATCATACCATGCCCAAGGGACGATGGTGAACAACAGGATCTCCTAATTTCACAATCTCAATTTAAGAAAAGAAGATATCCCAAGCCATCACAAATCTATTGTAATTTGTCACAACAAACCATTAAAAACTAAAAATATTCCTTCATAATCAAACTAGAATCCAAGAGAGTTCAATAAAACATGAATTAAAACAAAGAAATCTCAATCACACTACAAGCTTCACCTCTTAGCCCTAGCTAAGAGGTTTAGCCAATCATAAACATGATTGAACTAGAATATCTTAAGAAAAGCATAAAAATAACTAAGAAAAAGGAAGAAAAAACTCTTGGTGATGGCTTCTCCATGCTTTTGCACCACTTCCCAAACCCTATATGATTCCTAAGAGTGCTTTAGGGACTCCTATTTATAGTTTTAGGTCTTAAACTTTTGCACCGAGTGAAAATTTTTGAAAACCGTCTCAAATTTACGCAAACTGCGTAAGTTTTGCCTAACCCAAGACTGGTTGAGGACAACCCTCGACTGGTCGAGGGTCACCTTCAACTAGTCGAGGGTTTCCTTTGATGGGTTGAGGATGACCTGATTTTAGTGATTTTGGTTGCTGGAGTTCGAGTCGATACACCTTCGACTGGCCGAGTAGAGTCCAGGACTAGTCGAGCGTACACAGGACTAGTCAAGCCGGAGCCAAGATAAGTCGAAGATGGTCGAATCTCACTTCAAAACTCCAAATTTCTTCATTCTTGACTTAATTTTCTTGGATCTTTAGTATGTGTATTCTTCATTCTTGGTTTCATCAAATCCCATCTTGACTTTGGTGATTCTTGAGTATTAAATTCATGTTTTTAACATCCTTTTCAATCTAAGCTCTTAAATTCACCTTGCAACACAAACATGATTAAAATAGAACATTAACTATTATCATGTTCAAAAAACCAGGTAAAAGATAGGGTCCAATATGTAATATTTAACCCTCAACACAATCCCCAACCAGTATTTTGTTAATCCTGAGCAAAGTATGCGAAAAATGAACCTTAATGCGCAATGTTCAAACCTTTTTCAGAAAACGATCTTTTGTATAATCAAGTATGAATGAGTAGACTCAAGATGAGAAAATGAGATTTTGAAAACCTAGAGTTGAATCACATAAGCAACCAATCAAATAAGTCCTTTATCCATTAGGTCGGAGCATAATTCGCATATTAAGTTTTTCAAGTGCTCAGTGAAAATACTTTCTGTAATTCTAGCCATGCTCATCACTTCAAGATTGGTTGAAAACACAAGTATTAATTCTAAACCTATCCCCTTTACCTTCTTTTTCCAGTTTTTAATTTTATATCGACGGTCATTTGTATTTATTCTTCTTTATATATTACATCATTTTTAAAGACATTTTTCATTCCCCTCAAAGATGTTGTCATTTTTCATTTTTTATAACCTATTTGTCGATCTCCTATTTTTTAACTGGTTCTTTTTCTTCTTCTAAGGTGGATAAAATTCTCCGAACTCGACTCTCAATATATTTAAATGATCATCATACTAACAATAAAAAAAATCTAATACTTTGCATAGAAAATAATTTAAATAACATAATATTCAAACTTACTCTTAACCAATTGAATGTAAGAACCATAAGTGATAGGTTACTTAGTTGCTCTAACTCCAACAATTCAAAATTTGATTTCTATCTTATCATTATACTAAAAAAAGTCTTAAATACACAACTTATCACTTTCCAAATAAATAAACATTGAAAAATTTTTAAAAATTTTACAAATTTTACTCAAAACTGAGAAAATACTGATTAGTTTA
>CM073585.1:5000-7500 GCA_037074715.1 Magnolia kwangsiensis
CTAAACCCTAAACCCTAAACCCTAAACCCTAAACCCTAAACCCTAAACCCTAAACCCTAAACCCTAAACCCTAAACCCTAAACCCTAAACCCTAAACCCTAAACCCTAAACCCTAAACCCTAAACCCTAAACCCTAAACCCTAAACCCTAAACCCTAAACCCTAAACCCTAAACCCTAAACCCTAAACCCTAAACCCTAAACCCTAAACCCTAAACCCTAAACCCTAAACCCTAAACCCTAAACCCTAAACCCTAAACCCTAAACCCTAAACCCTAAACCCTAAACCCTAAACCCTAAACCCTAAACCCTAAACCCTAAACCCTAAACCCTAAACCCTAAACCCTAAACCCTAAACCCTAAACCCTAAACCCTAAACCCTAAACCCTAAACCCTAAACCCTAAACCCTAAACCCTAAACCCTAAACCCTAAACCCTAAACCCTAAACCCTAAACCCTAAACCCTAAACCCTAAACCCTAAACCCTAAACCCTAAACCCTAAACCCTAAACCCTAAACCCTAAACCCTAAACCCTAAACCCTAAACCCTAAACCCTAAACCCTAAACCCTAAACCCTAAACCCTAAACCCTAAACCCTAAACCCTAAACCCTAAACCCTAAACCCTAAACCCTAAACCCTAAACCCTAAACCCTAAACCCTAAACCCTAAACCCTAAACCCTAAACCCTAAACCCTAAACCCTAAACCCTAAACCCTAAACCCTAAACCCTAAACCCTAAACCCTAAACCCTAAACCCTAAACCCTAAACCCTAAACCCTAAACCCTAAACCCTAAACCCTAAACCCTAAACCCTAAACCCTAAACCCTAAACCCTAAACCCTAAACCCTAAACCCTAAACCCTAAACCCTAAACCCTAAACCCTAAACCCTAAACCCTAAACCCTAAACCCTAAACCCTAAACCCTAAACCCTAAACCCTAAACCCTAAACCCTAAACCCTAAACCCTAAACCCTAAACCCTAAACCCTAAACCCTAAACCCTAAACCCTAAACCCTAAACCCTAAACCCTAAACCCTAAACCCTAAACCCTAAACCCTAAACCCTAAACCCTAAACCCTAAACCCTAAACCCTAAACCCTAAACCCTAAACCCTAAACCCTAAACCCTAAACCCTAAACCCTAAACCCTAAACCCTAAACCCTAAACCCTAAACCCTAAACCCTAAACCCTAAACCCTAAACCCTAAACCCTAAACCCTAAACCCTAAACCCTAAACCCTAAACCCTAAACCCTAAACCCTAAACCCTAAACCCTAAACCCTAAACCCTAAACCCTAAACCCTAAACCCTAAACCCTAAACCCTAAACCCTAAACCCTAAACCCTAAACCCTAAACCCTAAACCCTAAACCCTAAACCCTAAACCCTAAACCCTAAACCCTAAACCCTAAACCCTAAACCCTAAACCCTAAACCCTAAACCCTAAACCCTAAACCCTAAACCCTAAACCCTAAACCCTAAACCCTAAACCCTAAACCCTAAACCCTAAACCCTAAACCCTAAACCCTAAACCCTAAACCCTAAACCCTAAACCCTAAACCCTAAACCCTAAACCCTAAACCCTAAACCCTAAACCCTAAACCCTAAACCCTAAACCCTAAACCCTAAACCCTAAACCCTAAACCCTAAACCCTAAACCCTAAACCCTAAACCCTAAACCCTAAACCCTAAACCCTAAACCCTAAACCCTAAACCCTAAACCCTAAACCCTAAACCCTAAACCCTAAACCCTAAACCCTAAACCCTAAACCCTAAACCCTAAACCCTAAACCCTAAACCCTAAACCCTAAACCCTAAACCCTAAACCCTAAACCCTAAACCCTAAACCCTAAACCCTAAACCCTAAACCCTAAACCCTAAACCCTAAACCCTAAACCCTAAACCCTAAACCCTAAACCCTAAACCCTAAACCCTAAACCCTAAACCCTAAACCCTAAACCCTAAACCCTAAACCCTAAACCCTAAACCCTAAACCCTAAACCCTAAACCCTAAACCCTAAACCCTAAACCCTAAACCCTAAACCCTAAACCCTAAACCCTAAACCCTAAACCCTAAACCCTAAACCCTAAACCCTAAACCCTAAACCCTAAACCCTAAACCCTAAACCCTAAACCCTAAACCCTAAACCCTAAACCCTAAACCCTAAACCCTAAACCCTAAACCCTAAACCCTAAACCCTAAACCCTAAACCCTAAACCCTAAACCCTAAACCCTAAACCCTAAACCCTAAACCCTAAACCCTAAACCCTAAACCCTAAACCCTAAACCCTAAACCCTAAACCCTAAACCCTAAACCCTAAACCCTAAACCCTAAACCCTAAACCCTAAACCCTAAACCCTAAACCCTAAACCCTAAACCCTAAACCCTAAACCCTAAACCCTAAACCCTAAACCCTAAACCCTAAACCCTAAACCCTAAACCCTAAACCCTAAACCCTAAACCCTAAACCCTAAACCCTAAACCCTAAACCCTAAACCC